>JAQJVL010000548.1:0-31767 GCA_035578905.1 Stictocephala bisonia | reverse complement strand
ATATATTACTGTACATGTATGGGTGGGTGGTTCTATATTACTGTACATGTATGGGTCGGTGGTTCTATATTACTGTACATGTATGGGTCGGTGGATCTATATTACTGTACATGTATGAGTGGGTGGTTCTATATTACTGTACATGTATGGGTCGGTGGTTCTATATTACTGTACATGTATGGGTCGGTGGTTCTATATTACTGTACATGTATGGGTCGGTGGTTCTATATTACTGTACATGTATGGGTCGGTGGTTCTATATTACTGTACATGTATGGGTCGGTGGTTCTATATTACTGTACATGTATGTAATAATTAAACCTAACCTAACCAAACCTAACATTACCTAAACAAACCTAACATAACCTAACCAATGTAGTGGTAGTAAATTAATGAAAAAGTTCCAAAATCCTTATCACAAGTAAATCTTGAGAATCGGTCAGGTGTTTAAACCAACTTTTTTGTTCTCTTTGATGAGTTGAATCCGTAGGCGAAGTTGTGTCAGTGTCAATAAAACTCACTATATCTTATTACTTCTGTTATTTATATAGGATAATGTAAGTCCAATACCACCGACTGGCTGATTGAACAAGATTTCTAAAAACCAAAATTCTAGGAATGTGAAACTTGGCATATTTCATGTTTCTTAGACTTGCTGAAAAATTCTTTATGTTTCTGAAATGGTAGCAGTTTTAGTAGTAAAATTCCATTATGTCAAAAACAGTGTTTTTCTATTCTGCCTGTATCTGCTGGACGAATTGTTCCATTGAAAGATTAGAATCATTTTCAGCAGCTGATTTGACTCTTATATCTAATAGAACAAACATAATTTTGCAGAAAAACGTGTAGAATTACAGCAATCTTCGCATCGTGAGGAACGTGTAAACATGGCGAGAAACCACTGATTCAGGCACTTTGTATAGACTTACTGATTTGTTAAGACTATAAAATTTTGTTATTTAGGATTAAAAACTGACTTTAATCGGAAAGTGCAAAACTAATTTGAACACACTCATTGCTTGCTCATAAGACATGGCTAAACATGGCAAAAGCCTGATATTCTACAGACGCAAAAACAATTTCTCTACTTTGGTGCCCTCTAAAAGTAGGCTTACGGAGTTTTCTAGGATGTAAAACTTTGTTATGGAGGAGAAAAAACTTATGTTGACCAGACCATTCAAAACTCATTCGTATTCAGCCATATTCTGCTGATAGGAGATGGCAACACCTGCCTTTATGGCTTACTTCTTCACTGTCTGATCACTCTATTTAGAGTGAAATTTGACACTGAGTATCTCCTTATGGTTTAGATAAGGCACAGCAGTAAGACCGTGGTTAGAAAAGTGAAATAATGAATTTTATTCCTTTAAATTACAAAACATTTACACAAAATAATTCTGGAATATAACTAACCACTGTATCAAGTTCTATTGTTAGTGAAAGATAACAAATAAAAGGACAAAATATTTACAAGAACAATAACAATAACAGCCCGGTCCACTGATAAGGACATGTGATGTGCAGCTTACTGTGACGGATATGCCTAACTGCTCTGATAATTACTTGATGGTATATGTACCAGAACTAAGTGAATAATACAACTAAAATTTACATCCACTTATTCATATTGTAATTTAGAATATAAAAAAAGACATTTTAAGGTAAAAAAATTGTAAAAGGTTAATGAACGAAAAAGTGTTTTCCCGTTCAAATAAATAAATAAAATCTTTAAAAATAACCAAAACATAGTCCAATGTACAGACTTACACAACTAAACTTGTACAACATTATATAATACACAACAATTAACTATAACTCTTTACAACATTAAATAAATAAATGAGTTGGAAAGTTTAAATTGCATTAACTAGTGATAGAGCTTTAAATTAATGTATTTAGCAAGACATCTAATTCTTCTACACTTAAAAGCCAGTTCTCAATTTCCCTACAAAAAGATTTTGAGCTCTTAATATCTTTTAATTTTGGTAGGACTTGGTTAAAGAAATGAGGTCCCAGATATGAAAATGAACGTCGGAAAGCATATTTTCGACCTTTGGGCTGTATAACAGCGCTCCCCCCCTGTACATTTCTTGTGCAGTATTGTTTTGCTTAACATTCTGGTCGCCACTTCTAATAAAGAATACTCGCAACACTTTACATATGAACAAATATTGTACCGGGAAAATGTTCAGCTGTCGATAAAGTAGTTAGGAGGAGTCTCGTTTTCTCTTTTTTCAAAATTATACGAATAAAAGTATTTTGCGTGATCCTGATATCATTTACTATTGATTTGGCTGCTGAACCCAAGCAAATAATGCCATATTGTAATCTGGAGTGTATTATTGCATGGTATAGTGTGTTCAGACAAACATTTCACATCACAAACGTTTATTAAAAAATAAATCTTTCGTACATAACTTCTTATCTGATATTGCAAAGTGTAAATATGTTTCTTCCAACTCATTTTTTGGTCAAAGTATAAGCCTAAGTATTTAAAATAACGAACTTGTTATATTTCTATATAGTTGCAAGAATTAAAATCTATGCAGATTTAATTATGATATTTTACAGCTTTTGCAAAATTAAAACCCTTTAAATCAAAATTATAAATTTCGTTTTATCATCACTGATTAACATTTTGTTTTTGTTTGCCCATGACCTCAACATTTTTAAATCGTTGTTTATTTTGAACCACAATCTATGTTTACATACATCTAAATATATATAATCAACGTCATCGACAAAGGCGCTAACTGTAAGTGGTTCTGTTTAAGAGATTTTCACAGTGACATTCTTTAGGTTCCAATGCGCGCACCCCTACACCTTCAGTAAGTATTGACCCACCCATCCACCTCTACACGTACACAGTGGTCTTACCCCACCCGCCCACCCCTACACGTACAGTGGTATTGACCCACCCATCCATCTCTACACGTACAGTGCCATATAGTAACCCACCCGCCCACACATAAACATACAGTGCTAATAACCCACCCCTTAACGTACAGTGGTAGTTACCCACCCACCCCGAAACGTACAGTGGTAGTGACCGACATGCCCACCCCTAAACGTACAGTGCTAGTAACCCACCCACCCCTAAACTTACAGTACTAGTAACCTACCCACCCACCCCTAAAAGTACAGTGCTAGTAACCCACCCACCCCTAAACTTACAGTGCTAGTAACCTACCCACCTACCCCTAAAAGTACAGTGGTAGTTACCCACCCATTCCTAAACGTACAGTGGTAGTGACCGACATGCCCACACCTAAACGTACAGTGCTAGTAACCCACCCACCCCTAAACTTACAGTGCTAGTAACCTACCCACCCACCCCTAAAAGTACAGTGCTAGTAACTAACTCTGACACTACCCTGCTTTGCACCCTCCTAAAGTTTACTTAGAGGGTTTTTAGACTAAAAAGCTTTGTAACCTAGGAGAACAACTTGATTTATATAGGGAACTATTAAAATTAACCGGAATAAAGCAATATCCTGGTCATAGGGCATGGCCAAATCCCGTGATATAAGCTTCTTTAGGAATAAGCCTCTGATTCTCATCACCAAATTTCCAGATTATTAGAAATCAGAAACGAAATAAAAAATTCACGGTTTGATATACGGTGGTGCTATAGGTCGATCTTTTATATCGATGTAACAGGTTAGAGAGAACCAAAGCGGAAATATAAGCAAGAGTAGAGAACCATACCATAGCGAAGCATGGGCAGTCGATTAGTCGTTTAAATATCTGCTATTGTGTAGCCTATACTTACTCTATAGTTCCTGTAGGCTTTACGTTATCCTGTGATTCGTTTTATTACTGAACGTACAAAATGTGTGTAATGTATGTTATTAACAATAGGGAACTCGGAGTGGAACGGGATACCTTTTGTTCAACAAATATTTAGATGTTAATTAGGCCAAATACAGACACTCTAAATACATGAAAAGTAAGTATATTTCATAACGAAAAACATGTTATTGATAATACTACTTTGTACTACAGTCAATATTTTAAAACTTTAAATTGACTAATTGTCTACTTTGTCCAGTCCTACCCCATAGGTGGGGCAGAATAGGACTGAACTGATTGAACGAAAAAGTCATCAATTAAATTTAAAAAGGAGGAACTACAAAACAAAATAAAAACAACAAACATTTATTTCATCTGTGTTTAAAAACTAAAAAACCTCTTAAAAATAAAAAATAATTAAATTAAAATTAATTATTAAATTAAAATTAAAAATTATAAAATTAATGAGTGTGTTTGTGTACTGTAACTTATTTTTGAAATGGTGGCATATCCAACTGGAGGATGCCTGACGATGGAGCTGAGTCTCCGAAACCGGTAGCCTAACCTCTACTTGTCAAGGACGTTAGGGTAAAGCCTAGTTGTAATTTGAGAGTATGACTACTCCATTGTCTCTAGCCATATCAATCAGGTGTTTTGTTAGGGTGGAGTGACCATCAACAATTAGCAGGACTGGGAAGTCTTTTGTGGCTTTGGAAAATTCAATACATTTTTCAAGCCAAACAAGAAACAATTCAGAGGTTATCCAGCCTGTTGAGGGAACCTCAGCTCAGCCTCCAGGGGGTAAACCAAGCTCGAATTCTTATTTCTTATTCTTCCTTGTAAATACCATCATAGGGGCATAAATGAACCTGAAGCTGACGGTTTCACCTCGCTCAGCTGATGTCAAGGCTCCTTACCTGGTGCTTACCTTTAAGAGCTATAATCTTTGATTGTGTTTTGGGATTCACTGAAATGCCAGTGTCATAACAGTGAAGATTATTTCAGCTGTCAGCTTGTGCTTGTCACTGTGCGACGGTAACTTTGTTTAAACCCATTGCCCATGCACCTGATGTTTTTTCTGGAGTTCGAATGCTTAGGGCAGGATGTCTAGGAAGAAACCTTTTGATCTAATCCTGTTCCGCTAAACAATGTTCTTGGTCAAATTTGTTTGCTATGGGATTTCGAACGGCTAGGTCGTAATCTCCCTGGGTTAGACCAAACAGCCTACTATCCATGCACTTTAAGTATGCCACTAATTTCAATTTCTGTTCTGTAGAGGGAATACATTTAATTACAGGCCAAGCAAAGGGAATAATATACAAAGTTGCAGCACATTTGCAGGAGCAGAGGAGAAGAGTACTGTGACACAGCAGGAGTTTCTGTTTCCTTGGTTAGTAAAATATTAGCAGAAGGATAATATGCAGTGGCTGAGGACATTTGAACTTCTAAACACCAATCAGCAAAAGACAAGCCATGAGGGAAAAAATTACAGTTGACGATTTTACAATGTTTGATTAGAAGGACGAATTTTATGTTTACAAAAAAAACATGCCCACCTAAAAAAAAAAAAAAAAACAAATAAAGTACTCCAGGATGAAGGCATTTTGCATTGTGGAACGGGATATTTAAGGAAGTTTTTAAGGCAAATGGTGTTCAGATGGAAAAAAGCCAATCAGCTCGAAAAATTCTGGTTGAAAAGCCAGCATGGAGAGGACTATACATGATGGGTATTAAGCACCGTAGACCAGAAAACAGACTTGCATGCTTCGTACTCATCATCTTCATGTTGGCAATCAGACAATGAACTTGGCCAAGTAAAACCGATTGGAAAGGGGTGTAGGTTAATTATTGCACATTCTACAGGAGAAGAAGGGTTTGGGGAAAACGCAGTATTGATATATATGTATATAAGTCGCAAATAAAATAAAATAAAATAAAAAATAAAAAAACTGAAGATTACCACAAAAACGATGAGATGAACTGCGAAAACTTTTTTACGTGGATAAGTAATCAGTTACTTGCAAACTTCTCATCGAATTCCGTGGTAGTGTTAGATAATGCTACAAAACAATCATTTAATGACTTATTAAAAATAAAATACATTTTCAGCAACCAATTACAAAAGCCAATCTCATATTACTGGTCAATAAAGCCGATATTCAGCCCACATGTAAAATAGACCAAATTATAAGGGATGCCGGGCATGACATTCTTAGCTACCTCCATACTATCCAGATCTTAAAATGCCATTGAACTTGTCTGGGCCCATATTAAAGGAAAAGTGGCTGAGTGTTTAAGTGACTCTCTAGCATTCATTAAACAATTACTTGACGAGTACTCATGTGAACAGCGTGTTTTGAACATGTAATAAAAATAGAGGACATTTACAAGATGGACAATGATGATGCTGTGGACAGCTTGATAATAGCTGACAAGGGAAGTAACTCGTCTGATTCAGAATGTGCAGACATCTGCTCCGATGTGGAATCGAAAGACGATTCGGATGAAAACAATGCACAGTTTATTTCAGTTTGGTTAAGAATATTTACTAGTACAATTATTATTATATTTTTTCCTTTTTTTCGACAGCTGACGTATAGATATAAACACACAATTCTATTCTTGTAGGGAAAATGGAATTTCAGTTTGCAGTTGTGCCATTTGAATTAAAATTTGCACTAAATTCCTATCTTAGTTTATGCTTACATAATTTAACTAAGGTTGCCTACGAGTATTCCCACATTACACTATCGCTCAATTATCTGCATTGGTATTTGTTATTCTGTTACTGATGTCTCCGACTTTACCATCACCAGTGTGTAGTGTGTGGAAGGGAGCAGTAAAGTAGGGGAAGATGCGCAACCTCATTTAGCTGCTATATTTTTTGTCTGTGGTCAAGCTATAGTAGTTTTTAATTTTTTTATATTTTGTAGCTTGTACTATACTGTTTATTTGCTGCTATTACTCATTTACTTTTTTCCTTATAGTTATTTTTTTCCTGTTATCATTGTTATTTATACACTTACTTCTTCTTTTATTGCATGGCACTGTTTATATAAAACCACTTGTTTGCTGTTTGAAACTATTTATTTATGTATTTACATGATATTCTATAATTGTTTAAGGTACCTAGTCTAGTTCATCTGTTTTTGTATTTAAGTATAACATTCTTGTTTCATTTATGATATATTTACATCAAGTTATAGGGGTACTAGTAATATAAGTAATAATATTAAAAATACTAGTATTATCTTAATATACTAGTATTATCTTAATATACTAGTATCATCTTAATATACTAGTATCATCTTAATATACTAGTATCATCTTAATATACTAGTATCATCTTAATATACTAGTATCATATTAATATACTAGTATCTTCTTAATATACTAGTATTATCTTAATATACTAGTATCGTCTTAATATACTAGTATCATCTTAATACTAGTATAGGTTGTTCAGTATGTACAGTTTAGGTACTTGGTCATTATTCCTGTATTCATGTGAAATAGTTTTGCCATATGAATAAATAAATAATAATAAAAACAGGAATGTACAAATAAATAAGACACTTATATTTCGGAACCCTTTACAATTTCTGAGTGAACTCTAATCATAAACTGAAGTAAACACTTTGTTTATTTATCTATAGGACCTACAACTGAAAAGGGCTTCGAAACCGAAATCGATCTTGATTATTAAAAACATCACAAAAGATTACAAAGTGTTGTTTATATACATATATATATATATATATATATATATATATATATATATATATATATATATATATATATAAAATATTAAATAATCTAATGGCTATAAATGTCAAATAAACACTTTGTTTTAATAAATACATTTGTGATAGAAGCGGCATACAATGACAATTGCGAAGTGTCAACTAGTCATACGGAATCCGCGACACAGGAGCGCCTTTTACCTGGCTGAGGGGTTGTCATAAATAATTTTCGCTATGGGTGCGACCAATGACTACAATTGGTGCGACTCAGGAGCTCCTCCCCTACCCTTTCCGGAGGCGCACCTAAAACTACCTGTCCTCGGTACTCTACCTGCTTCCTACCTGCTATAGAACTCAGCTCAAGGGGCCTCCTAAATACCTACCAATCTAATATATCAACGGCTACTATCATACTGACTTTGTTAAGTGCACTGCTTATTTTGTAGGATTAAGTATAACATTGATTCTGTAAGGGTTATCTTAAAAGACCGATCAATACTATTAGTGTACTGTAATAAGTATTCTTAATCATGTTTCATTTTATTTGAATTAATAAGATGTTAAACTATTGCAGACTTGTTTTAAAACAAGTTTGTTACTGTACAGATAAAATACATCCACGCTTGTTTATTCACACTAACTATCTTGGTCTTCGGATGTGGACCGCGTCACGTTTACCACATAAACTCCGGAATACTAAGAGAATGATGTATTTATAGTAATCTTTTTCAAAAAATTATAAACTTGATACTATTTAGTTTTATGTAAACGGAACACGTCTTCCTTTGCTCATGACTTGTCCCTTAATCCGTGAGTATTAATTATGATATAATAACCATAGTTTATGCACATTCATAAAAGCCAAGCAAATTCATTAAAAAATTAAAAATTATATTGATTTTATTAATCGGAAAGTTGTTTCATAGAAAAGGAAGAGTTACAAACAGGACAATAACTAAAAATAGGCTTGTAAATATCGAATCTGTATTTCTAAGTTGTAACGCTAAATATGTATAACATTCTTAAATAATAAATATCCATTTAAATTCAAACTGAATAATTTGTGTTACACTTACACAGATTTACAAAAATCTAAAATATAAAAAAATACTCAAATTCAAACAAATAATACTATTTTCACTCAATCTGTAGGCTACAATAGTTTCACTTACTTAATATTTAACTTTGTTCTCTTACAAAATTAGCCTGACCGAATAATACGAATTTTCCTCAGTAGATAATTTTTCTTTGTCCTCAATAATAAAGCTTCAAATATTGTGGTTGAGGGTTTAGTTAGGTTGGTGGATAGAGAAGGTTAGGTGGTTAGGTGGTTAGGTTAGGTGGTTAGAGTTGAAGGTTAGGTGGTTAGAGAGGACTGTCTTTTCCTAACCTCACCTTAAAAATAAAATCGTTTTCTTTCATTTATTACATTAGCTGTCACAAGAAGAAAGCCAATAATATATACTTTTATTTGGTATAATTAATTCAATTTTATGTCACCATCTTTATATTTAAAATACGATAGAAAGCAGAAAAGTGCAGTTGGACGCTCGTACGTAATGCAAACATTTTCAGACAAGTTAGTAGTGCTCGGCCAAGGCTACGGTTATAAAAATTGTACTGTATATTATTATGTTCATTTTTGTTAAAACATATTATTTTAAAATGCAGTATACGTTTTGGTGCTGCTCTTGATAAACCAAAATAAAAAAGAACAAAAATTATCATTATTCTCATTTATTACACATTAGTTGGTATTTTTATTGGTAACTAAAGAAAATTACCAAAACATGAAAAAGTACTTAAAAATCGTGTAGAGAAACATTTTGATTATATTACTAATTAAAATTTTAGAATTATGGCGAAGGAATGGCTTATAATGTCGGTACTGACATCAAAGCAATAGTTTTTTGATTAAATGTAGATTTTTTTTAATATATACCAAAACACACTCCCCACAAAAATCTGTAAGATACTCTTGGTGGTGTGTATCCTGTTTAGAAAGAGGGGTATTTGTTATTACAAATACTATTGTTGTCCTTAAGGGATTTCAATATTTTACGCAGAATACCTAATGGCGCATTCCACGCGGTAAGTTAGAGGGTGACAAGGGTAGAAAGTTTCATGAATTCATCACATCACATCCTGCCGGCCATGATACCATCCGGCCGTGGTTTAAATTTAGTTTCCAACCAAGATATTGCTTATCTTAAAACAAAAATATTGCTTTTTCCTTGTGAAAGACTTTTGCTTAATGTTTAGTTACTTTATTTAGGAAAAAATGATTACTTTAAATACACTGAGATCTATGTTAAAAACGTTACTATGTACGTAAGCCTAAAACTTGGATTTATTAGTTAGCATAATTGTATTATATAGTTTATGCTAACTAATAAATCTAAGTTTTAGTTAGCATACCACTGTACGTGTATGAGTGGGCGGGTGGGTCAATACCACTGTACGTGTATGGGTGGGCGGGTGGGTCAATACCACTGTACGTGTATGGGTGGGCGGGTGGGTCAATACCACTGTACGTGTATGGGTGGGCGGGTGGGTCAATACCACTGTACGTGTATGGGTGGGCGGGTGGGTCAATACCACTGTACGTGTATGGGTGGGCGGGTGGGTCAATACCACTGTACGTGTATGGATGGGCGGGTGGGTCAATACCACTGTACGTGTATGGGTGGGCGGGTGGGTCAATACCACTGTACATGTATGGGTGGGCGGGTGGGTCTATACCACTGTACGTGTATGGGTGGGCGGGTGGGTCTATACCACTGTACGTGTATGGGTGGGCGTGTGGGTCTATACCACTGTACGTGTATGGGTGGGCGGGTGGGTCTATACCACTGTACGTGTATGGGTGGGCGAGTGGGTCTATACCACTGTACGTGTATGGGTTGGCGTGTGGGTCAATACCACTGTACGTGTATGTGTCGGCAGGTGGGTCAATACCACTGTACATGTATGGGTGGGCGGGTGGGTCTATACCACTGTACGTGTATGGGTGGGTGTGGGTCAATACCACTGTACGTGTATGGGTGGGCGGGTGGGTCTATACCACTGTACGTGTATGGGTGGGCGGGTGGGTCTATACCACTGTACGTGTATGGGTGGGCGTGTGGGTCAATACCACTGTACGTGTATGTGTCGGCAGGTGGGTCAATACCACTGTACATGTATGGGTGGGCGGGTGGGTCTATACCACTGTACGTGTATGGGTGGGCGGGTGGGTCTATACCACTGTACGTGTATGGGTGGGCGAGTGGGTCTATACCACTGTACGTGTATGGGTTGGCGTGTGGGTCAATACCACTGTACGTGTATGTGTCGGAAGGTGGGTCAATACCACTGTACGTGTATGTGTCGGCAGGTGGGTCAATACCACTGTACGTGTATGTGTGGGCGGGTGGGTCAATACCACTGTACATGTATGGGTGGGCGGGTGGGTCTATACCACTGTACGTGTATGGGTGGGTGTGGGTCAATACCACTGTATGTATATGGGTGGGAGTGTATTTTTTTGCATTTCAATGATAGATCTTGACCATACATACTACCTTGACCATTTGGCAATACAACCTTTTGGACACTATTACTTTGGTGGCGCTGGCAGGGAAAAGCGAGGCGCGCATGCACAGTACGCTATGTTGGTATGGAGACTTATTACACGCGGGACATGCTTGTGGCGTACGTAAGCCTAAAACTTAGATTTATTAGTTAGCATAATTGTATTATATAGTTGTTTGTATTTTGTTTACTGTTTTATGAGACATAATAGATAGTAACAACTTAAATAAAATGTGCTATACTGTACGTGTACATTATCAGAATTTTCAAATAAATGTGTTATTTGCTTGAGGTATATCACCTACAAGGTCAAAAATCAAATCAAATGATTTTGACCTTTCAAGATCAAAATCTTGGACAAAAATCAAATGAAATACATTTTTTCAAAAATATATTAATATAACTGATATAAAATAAGGTGTAACTTATTTAAAAAATAAAAATGAGCTTTACATTTGAAAGAAGATAAATAATTAATTCATCAGTTTTATCTAATTAAATTAAGCCTTTATTATTCAGACGTAAATATGTTCTGATACTGGAGGACAATATGAGATATTTTATAATTTAATTTAATTTTGAAGTTTATTGTCATGCATATTGAATTATCACTTGCTAATAAACGCCTTTTCATCATTTACGCTATCCAAAAACTTCCAAGATTTGAAATATTTGATTTTCATCTACTTGTTGGTTGGTATCAGAATAATGCATTGGATGAGTCTCAATGATGACTGAATACTATTTAAATTAATTTTATATCTACAGTATATGTTAAAGGTATTTCGTGTTATTACAAAACTGAAATTATATAACGAAAACAGATGCTCTATCAACTTATTAATCAGTTTAAATACAGTTTTTATACATTATTGACGGTTCAACCTGTTTAGCCTTGATTTAATAGAAAGGACTATGAAAAGTAGTTACTTAATAATACGTCAAACTCCAATCAATCCACGATTTTACGTCTTTTATAATACACCTTTTCTATGACTAGAAGCGTGTCAATGAATCGGACTATAACAGTTTATTTTAATATAGCTTATATTTACAATTTCAATGCCGGAAGGATTTTTTATTTCTAAAGAAATTTGAAGTGTAAAATTTGTGAACAAAACCGGGAATCGAACTCTGATCTTATCAAAATAGCACGTATGCTTATTTTAATAAACATATGTATCATCTACAATTAGATTGATCTCAAATTAAACACAATCTCATCATAGATATCAAGACCCCTTAGTTTTGGAGCCCTTGTCAAACCCTTGTCACACTGGACTCGCGAGGGTACGACAGTGGAGCAGTTGTGCGATTTCCTGGTTGACAGTTTTATATGTTTTTCACAGGCGCTCAATTGTCACTTGCCCAGTCATACGAGACCTAAAATCAAATTATGATGATGAGCAAGTTAGCGTCATAATGTGAAAATAGAAGAAATAAATACCTAACAAAACAAATACAATAAAAGATTGGCCTTGGAACTTACAATAAATTGAAATAAAATATTACTAAGACTTTATGAACTTATTCAAATAAAAAACTCCGAACGAGTGCTAATTATTGAAAAATGTACCGATTTAATTTTTTTTTCAATGTTAGCATTCCAAATATAATAATTTCTATAGTAATTAAAATTCTATAAGTTTTATTTCAGTTTTTTCCTTGTGAGGTTATAGCAAATAAATAGTATTTCCTGATTGCAGAAAAAGTAGTTCTATGAGAAACCTGCAGAGAGAATAATGTCAGCAGGATGCATCAAGCCGATAAAGTGGACCTATCAACGCTTACTTCCTGTACACTTATGGAAGGGTCGTGTTCTAGGGAGAGTAATTACTCAGAGCCGATATGTAGTATTCTCCCTCTTGTCATGGCTTTGGATACTAAACAATACATTAAATAATGTCAGGATCGTATGTTGTAGAGAGTAATTACTCAGGGCCGATATGTAGTATTCTCCATCTTGTCATGGCTTTGGATACTACAGAATAGATTAAATAATGTGAGGATCGTATGTTATGGAGAGTAATTACTCAGGGCCGATATGTAGTATTCTCCCTCTTGTCATGGCTTTGGATACTACAGAATAGATTAAATAATGTGAGGATCGTATGTTGTAGAGAGTAATTACTCAGGGCTGATATGTAGTATTCTCCCTCTTGTCATGGCTTTGGATACTATAGAATAGATTAAATAATGTGAAGATCGTATGTTGTAGAGAGTAATTACTCAGGGCTGATATGTAGTATTCTCCCTCTTGTCATGGCTTTGGATACTACAGAATAGATTAAATAATGTGAGGATCGTATGTTATGGAGAGTAATTACTCAGGGCCGATATGTAGTATTCTCCCTCTTGTCATGGCTTTGGATACTACACAATAGATTAAATAATTTTAGGATCGTATGTTGTAGAGAGTAATTACACAGGGCCGATATGTAGTATTCTCCCTCTTGTCATGGCTTTGGATACTACACAATAGATTAAATAATGTGAGGATCGTATGTTGTAGAGAGTAATTACTCAGGGCCGATATGTAGTATTCTCCCTCTTGTCATGGCTTTGGATACTACAGAATAGATTAAATAATGTGAGTATCGTATGTTGTAGAAAGTAATTACTCAGGGCTGATATGTAGTATTCTCCCTCTTGTCATGGCTTTGGATACTACACAATAGATTAAATAATGTCAGGACCGTATGTTGTAGAGAGTAATTAATCAGGGCCGATATGTAGTATTCTCCCTCTTGTCATGGATTTGGATACTACACAATAGATTAAATAATGTCAGGACCGTATGTTGTAGAGAGTAATTAATCAGGGCCGATGTGTAGTGTTCTCCCTCTTGTTATGGCTTTGGATACTACAGAATAGATTAAATAATGTGAGTATCGTATGTTGTAGAGAGTAATTACTCAGGGCCGATATGTAGTAATCTCCCTCTTGTCATGGCTTTGGATACTACACATTAGATTAAATAATGTGAGTATCGTATGTTGTAGAGAGTAATTACTCAGGGCCGATATGTAGTATTCTCTCTCTTGTCATGGCTTTGGATACTACAGAATATATTAAATAATGTCAGGACCGTATGTTGTAGAGAGAAGATATGTAGTATTCTCCCTCTTGTCATGGCTTTGGATACTACACTATAGATTAAATAATGTGAGGATCGTATGTTGTAGAGAGTAATTAATCAGGGCTAATATGTAGTATTCTCCCTCTTGTCATGGCTTTGGATACTACACAATAGATTAAATAATGTGAGGATCGTATGTTGTAGAGAGTAATTAATCAGGGCTAATATGTAGTAATCTCCCTCCCTCTTATCAAAGCTTTGGATACTACACAATAGATTAAATAATGTGAGGATCGTATGTTGTAGAGAGTAATAACTCAGGGCTGATATGTAGTATTCTCCCTCTTGTCATGGCTTTGGATACTACACAATAGATTAAATAATGTGAGGATCGTATGTTGTAGAGAGTAATTACTCAGGGCTGATATGTAGTATTCTCCCAATTGTCATGGCTTTGGATACTACACAATAGATTAAATAATGTTAGGATCGTATGTTGTAGAGAGTAATTAATCAGGGCTGATATGTAGTATTCTCCCTCTGGTCATGGCTTTGGATACTACACATTAGATTAAATAATGTGAGTATCGTATGTTGTAGAGAGTAATTAATCAGGGCTGATATGTAGTATTCTCCCTCTTGTCATGGCTTTGGATACTACACAATAGATTAAATAATGTCAGGACCGTATGTTATGGAGAGTAATTACTCTGGGCTGATATGTAGTATTCTCCCTCTTGTCATGGCTTTGGATACTACACAATAGATTAAATAATGTGAAGATCGTATGTTGTAGAGAGCAATTACTCAGGGCTGATATGTAGTAATCTCCCTCTTGTAATGGCTTTGTATACTACACAATAGATCAAATAATGTGAGGATTGTATGTTATGGGCTGATATGTAGTATTCTCCCTCTTGTCATAGCTTTAGATATTACAGAATGGATTAAATAATGTGAGGATCGTATGTTGTAGAGAGTAAATAATCAGGGCTGATATGTAGTATTCTCCCTCTTGCCATAGCTTTAGATATTACAGAATGGATTAAATAATGTGAGGATCGTATGTTGTAAAGAGTAACTACTCAGGGCTGATATGTAGTAATCTCCCCCTTGTCATGGCTTTGGATACTACAGAATAGATTAAATAATGTCAGGATCGTATGTTGTGGAGAGTAATTACTCAGGGCTGATATGTAGTATTCTCCCTCTTGTCATGGCTTTGGATACTACAGATAGATTAAATAATGTCAGGATCGTATGTTGTGGAGAGTAATTATTCAGGGCAGATATGTAGTATTCTCCATCTTGTCATGGCTTTGGATACTACACATTAGATTAAATAATGTGAGTATCGTATGTTGTAGAGACTAATTACTCAGGGCTGATATTTAGTATTCTCCCTCTTGTCATTGCTTTGGATACTACAGAATAGATTAAATAATGTGAATATCGTATGTTGTAGAGAGTAATTACTCAGGGCTAATATGTAGTTTTCTCCCTCTTGTCATGGCTTTGGATACTACAGAATAGATTAAATAATGTCAGGATCGTATGTTGTGGAGAGTAATTACTCAGGGCTGATATGTAGTATTCACCATCTTGTCATGGCTTTGGATACTACACAATAGATTAAATAATGTGAGGATCGTATGTTGTAGAGAGTAATTAATCAGGGCTGATATGTAGTATTCTCCCTCTTGTCATGGTTTTGGATACTACACAATAGATTAAATAATGTCAGGATCGTATGTTATAGAGAGTAATTAATCAGGGCTGATATGTAGTATTCTCCCTCTTGTCATGGCTTTGGATACTACACAATAGATTAAATAATGTCAGGATCGTATGTTGTAGAGAGTAATTACTCAGGGCTGATATGTAGTAATCTCCCTCTTGTAATGGCTTTGTATACTACACAATAGATCAAATAATGTGAGGATTGTATGTTATGGGCTGATTTGTAGTATTCTCCCTCTTGTCATAGCTTTAGATATTACAGAATGGATTAAATAATGTGAGGATCGTATGTTGTAGAGAGTAATTACTCAGGGCTGATATGTAGTAATCTCCCTCTTGTCATGGCCTTGGATACTACAGAATAGATTAAATAATGTCAGGATCGTACGTTGTGGAGAGTAATTACTCAGGGCTGATATGTAGTATTCTCCCTCTTGTCATGGCTTTGGATACTACAGAATAGATTAAATAATGTCAGGATCGTATGTTGTGGAGAGTAATTACTCAGGACTGATATGTAGTATTCTCCCTCTTGTCATGGCTTTGGATACTACACAATAGATTAAATAATGTGAGGATCGTATGTTGTGGAGAGTAATTACTCAGGGCTGATATGTAGTATTCTCCCTCTTGTCATGGCTTTGGATACTACACAATAGATTAAATAATGTCAGGATCGTATGTTGTGGAGAGTAATTACTCAGGGCTGATATGTAGTATTCTCCCTCTTGACATGGCTTTGGATACTACAGAATAGATTAAATAATGTCAGGATCGTATGTTGTGGAGAGTAATTACTCAGGGCTGATATGTAGTATTCTCCCTCTTGTCATGGCTTTGGATACTACACATTAGATTAAATAATGTGAGTATCGTATGTTGTAGAGAGTAATTACTCAGGGCTGATATGTAGTATTCTCCCTCTTGTCATAGCTTTGGATACTACACAATAGATTAAATAATGTGAGGATCGTATGTTGTAGAGAGTAATTAATCAGGGCTGATATGTAGTATTCTCCCTCTTGTCATGGCTTTGGATACTACACAATAGATTAAATAATGTCAGGATCGTATGTTGTAGAGAGTAATTAATCAGGGCTGATATGTAGTATTCTCCCTCTTGTCATGGCTTTGGATACTACACATTAGATTAAATAATGTGAGTATCGTATGTTGTAGAGAGTAATTACTCAGGGCTGATATGTAGTATTCTCCCTCTTGTCATGGCTTTGGATACTACAGAATAGATTAAATAATGTCAGGACCGTATGTTGTAGAGAGTAATTACTCAGGGCTGATATGTAGTATTCTCCCTCTTGTCATGGCTTTAGATACTACAAAATAGATTAAATAATGTCAGGACCGTATGTTGTAGAGAGTAATTAATCAGGGCTGATATGTAGTATTCTCCCTCTTGTCATGGCTTTGGATACTACAAAATAGATTAAATAATGTCAGGACCGTATGTTATGGAGAGTAATTACTCAGCGCTGATATGTAGTATTCTCCCTCTTGTCATGGCTTTAGATACTACACAATAGATTAAATAATGGCAGGATCGTATGTTGTAGAGAGTAATTACTCAGGGCTGATATGTAGTAATCTCCCTCTTGTAATGGCTTTGTATACTACACAATAGATCAAATAATGTGAGGATTGTATGTTATGAGCTGATATGTAGTATTCTCCCTCTTGTCATAGCTTTAGATATTACAGAATGGATTAAATAATGTGAGGATCGTATGTTGTAGAGAGTAATTACTCAGGGCTGATATGTAGTAATCTCCCTCTTTTCATGGCTTTGGATACTACAGAATAGATTAAATAATGTCAGGATCGTATGTTGTGGAGAGTAATTACTCAGGGCTGATATGTAGTATTCTCCCTCTTGTCATGGCTTTGGATACTACAGAATAGATTAAATAATGTCAGGATCGTATGTTGTGGAGAGTAATTATTCAGGGCTGATATGTAGTATTCTCCATATTGTCATGGCTTTGGATACTACACATTAGATTAAATAATGTGAGTATCGTATGTTGTAGAGAGTAATTACTCAGGGCTGATATGTAATACTCTCCCTCTTGTCATTGCTTTGGATACTAAAGAATAGATCAAATAATGTGGGGATTGTATGTTATGGGCTGATATGTAGTATTCTCCCTCTTGTCATAGCTTTAGATATTACAGAATGGATTAAATAATGTGAGGATCGTATGGTGTAGAGAGTAATTAATCAGGGCTGATATGTAGTATTCTCCCTCTTGTCATAGCTTTAGATATTACAGAATGGATTAAATAATGTGAGGATCGTATGTTGTAGAGAGTAATTACTCAGGGCTGATATGTAGTAATCTCCCTCTTGTCATGGCTTTGGATACTACAGAATAGATTAAATAATGTCAGGATCGTATGTTGTGGAGAGTAATTACTCAGGGCTGATATGTAGTATTCTCCCTCTTGTCATGGCTTTGGATACTACAGAATAGATTAAATAATGTGAGGATCGTATGTTGTGGAGAGTAATTACTCAGGGCTGATATGTAGTATTCTCCCTCTTGTCATGGCTTTGGATACTACACATTAGATTAAATAATGTGAGTATCGTATGTTGTAGAGAGTAATTACTCAGGGCTGATATGTAGTATTCTCCCTCTTGTCATGGCTTTGGATACTACAGAATAGATTAAATAATGTCAGGGCCGTATGTTGTAGAGAGTAATTAATCAGGGCTGATATGTAGTATTCTCCCTCTTGTCATGGCTTTGGATACTACACAATAGATTAAATAATGTCAGGATCGTATGTTGTAGAGAGTAATTACTCAGGGCTGATATGTAGTATTCTCCCTCTTGTCATAGCTTTAGATATTACAGAATGGATTAAATAATGTGAGGATCGTATGTTGTAGAGAGTAATTACTCAGGGCTGATATGTAGTAATCTCCCTCTTGTAATGGCTTTGTATACTACACAATAGATTAAATAATGTGAGGATCGTATGTTATGGGCTGATATGTAGTATTCTCCCTCTTGTCATAGCTTTAGATATTACAGAATGGATTAAATAATGTGAGGATCGTATGTTGTAGAGAGTAATTAATCAGGGCTGATATGTAGTAATCTCCCTCTTGTCATGGCTTTGGATACTACAGAATAGATTAAATAATGTGAGGATCGTATGTTGTAGAGAGTAATTACTCAGGGCTGATATGTAGTATTCTCCCTCTTGTCATAGCTTTAGATATTACAGAATGGATTAAATAATGTGAGGACCGTATGTTGTAGAGAGTAATTAATCAGGGCTGATATGTAGTAATCTCCCTCTTGTCATGGATTTGGATACTACACAATAGATTAAATAATGTCAGGACCGTATGTTGTAGAGAGTAATTAATCAGGGCCGATGTGTAGTGTTCTCCCTCTTGTTATGGCTTTGGATACTACAGAATAGATTGAATAATGTGAGTATCGTATGTTGTAGAGAGTAATTACTCAGGGCCGATATGTAGTAATCTCCCTCTTGTCATGGCTTTGGATACTACACATTAGATTAAATAATGTGAGTATCGTATGTTGTAGAAAGTAATTAATCAGGGCCGATATGTAGTATTCTCCCTCTTGTCATGGATTTGGATACTACACAATAGATTAAATAATGTCAGGACCGTATGTTGTAGAGAGTAATTAATCAGGGCCGATATGTAGTATTCTCCCTCTTGTCATGGCTTTGGATACTACACAATAGATTAAATAATGTCAGGATCGTATGTTGTAGAGAGTAATTACTCAGGGCTGATATGTAGTATTCTCCCTCTTGTCATGGCTTTGGATACTACAGAATAGATTAAATAATGTGAGGATCGTATGTTGTAGAGAGTAATTAATCAGGGCTGATATGTAGTATTCTCCCTCTTGTCATGGCTTTGGATACTACACAATAGATTAAATAATGTGAGGATCGTATGTTGTAGAGAGTAATTAATCAGGGCTGATATGTAGTATTCTCCCTCTTGTCATAGCTTTGGATACTACACAATGGATTAAATAATGTGAGGATCGTATGTTGTAGAGAGTAATTACTCAGGGCTGATATGTAGTATTCTCCCTCTTGTCATGGCTTTGGATACTACACAATAGATTAAATAATGTGAGGATCGTATGTTGTAGAGAGTAATTACTCAGGGCTGATATGTAGTAATCTCCCTCTTGTCATGGCTTTGGATACTACACAATAGATTAAATAATGTGAGGATCGTATGGTGTAGAGAGTAATTAATCAGGGCTGATATGTAGTATTCTCCCTCTTGTCATGGCTTTGGATACTACACAATAGATTAAATAATGTCAGGACCGTATGTTATGGAGAGTAATTACTCTGGGCTGATATGTAGTATTCTCCCTCTTGTCATGGCTTTGGATACTACACAATAGATTAAATAATGTGAAGATCGTATGTTGTAGAGAGCAATTACTCAGGGCTGATATGTAGTAATCTCCCTCTTGTAATGGCTTTGTATACTACACAATAGATCAAATAATGTGAGGATTGTATGTTATGGGCTGATATGTAGTATTCTCCCTCTTGTCATAGCTTTAGATATTACAGAATGGATTAAATAATGTGAGAATCGTATGTTGTAGAGAGTAAATAATCAGGGCTGATATGTAGTATTCTCCCTCTTGTCATAGCTTTAGATATTACAGAATGGATTAAATAATGTGAGGATCGTATGTTGTAAAGAGTAACTACTCAGGGCTGATATGTAGTAATCTCCCCCTTGTAATGGCTTTGGATACTACAGAATAGATTAAATAATGTCAGGATCGTATGTTGTGGAGAGTAATTACTCAGGGCTGATATGTAGTATTCTCCCTCTTGTCATGGCTTTGGATACTACAGAATAGATTAAATAATGTCAGGATCGTATGTTGTGGAGAGTAATTACTCAGGGCTGATATGTAGTATTCTCCCTCTTGTCATGGCTTTGGATACTACACAATAGATTAAATAATGTGAGGATCGTATGTTGTAGAGAGTAATTACTCAGGGCTGATATGTAGTATTCTCCCTCTTGTCATTGCTTTGGATACTAAAGAATAAATTAAATAATGTGAGTATCGTATGTTGTAGAGAGTAATTACTCAGGGCTGATATGTAGTATTCTCCCTCTTGTCATGGCTTTGGATACTACAGAATAGATTAAATAATGTCAGGATCGTATGTTGTGGAGAGTAATTACTCAGGGCTGATATGTAGTATTCTCCCTCTTGTCATGGCTTTGGATACTACACAATAGATTAAATAATGTGAGGATCGTATGTTGTAGAGAGTAATTAATCAGGGCTGATATGTAGTATTCTCCCTCTTGTCATGGTTTTGGATACTACACAATAGATTAAATAATGTCAGGATCGTATGTTGTAGAGAGTAATTAATCAGGGCTGATATGTAGTATTCTCCCTCTTGTCATGGCTTTGGATACTACACAATAGATTAAATAATGTCAGGATCGTATGTTGTAGAGAGTAATTACTCAGGGCTGATATGTAGTAATCTCCCTCTTGTAATGGCTTTGTATACTACACAATAGATTAAATAATGTGAGGATCGTATGTTATGGGCTGATATGTAGTATTCTCCCTCTTGTCATAGCTTTAGATATTACAGAATGGATTAAATAATGTGAGGATCGTATGTTGTAGAGAGTAATTACTCAGGGCTGATATGTAGTAATCTCCCTCTTGTCATGGCTTTGGATACTACAGAATAGATTAAATAATGTCAGGATCGTATGTTGTGGAGAGTAATTACTCAGGGCTGATATGTAGTATTCTCCCTCTTGTCATGGCTTTGGATACTACAGAATAGATTAAATAATGTCAGGATCGTATGTTGTGGAGAGTAATTACTCAGGGCTGATATGTAGTATTCTCCCTCTTGTCATGGCTTTGGATACTACACAATAGATTAAATAATGTGAGGATCGTATGTTGTGGAGAGTAATTACTCAGGGCTGATATGTAGTAATCTCCCTCTTGTCATGGCTTTGGATACTACAGAATAGATTAAATAATGTCAGGATCGTATGTTGTGGAGAGTAATTACTCAGGGCTGATATGTAGTATTCTCCCTCTTGTCATGGCTTTGGATACTACAGAATAGATTAAATAATGTCAGGATCGTATGTTGTGGAGAGTAATTACTCAGGGCTGATATGTAGTATTCTCCCTCTTGTCATGGCTTTGGATACTACAGAATAGATTAAATAATGTGAGGATCGTATGTTGTAGAGAGTAATTACTCAGGGCTGATATGTAGTATTCTCCCTCTTGTCATAGCTTTGGATACTACACATTAGATTAAATAATGTGAGTATCGTATGTTGTAGAGAGTAATTAATTAGGGCTGATAATTAGTATTCTCCCAATTGTCATGGCTTTGGATACTACACAATAGATTAAATAATGTTAGGATCGTATGTTGTAGAGAGTAATTAATCAGGGCTGATATGTAGTATTCTCCCTCTTGTCATGGCTTTGGATACTACACCTTAGATTAAATAATGTGAGTATCGTATGTTGTAGAGAGTAATTAATCAGGGCTGATATGTAGTATTCTCCCTCTTGTCATGGCTTTGGATACTACAAAATTGATTAAATAATGTCAGGACCGTATGTTATGGAGAGTAATTACTCAGCGCTGATATGTAGTATTCTCCCTCTTGTCATGGCTTTGGATACTACACATTAGATTAAATAATGTGAGTATCGTATGTTGTAGAGAGTAATTACTCAGGGCTGATATGTAGTATTCTCCCTCTTGTCATAGCTTTAGATATTACAGAATGGATTAAATAATGTGAGGATCGTATGTTGTAGAGAGTAATTACTCAGGGCTGATATGTAGTAATCTCCCTCTTGTCATGGCTTTGGATACTACAGAATAGATTAAATAATGTCAGGATCGTATGTTGTGGAGAGTAATTACTCAGGGCTGATATGTAGTATTCTCCCTCTTGTCATGGCTTTGGATACTACAGAATAGATTAAATAATGTGAGGATCGTATGTTGTGGAGAGTAATTACTCAGGGCTGATATGTAGTATTCTCCCTCTTGTCATGGCTTTGGATACTACACAATAGATTAAATAATGTGAGGATCGTATGTTGTAGAGAGTAATTACTCAGGGCTGATATGTAGTATTCTCCCTCTTGTCATAGTTTTGGATACTACAGAATAGATTAAATAATGTCAGGATCGTATGTTGTAGAGAGTAATTACTCAGGGCTGATATGTAGTAATCTCCCTCTTGTAATGGCTTTGTATACTACACAATAGATTAAATAATGTGAGGATCGTATGTTATGTGCTGATATGTAGTATTCTCCCTCTTGTCATAGCTTTAGATATTACAGAATGGATTAAATAATGTGAGGATCGTATGTTGTAGAGAGTAATTAATCAGGGCTGATATGTAGTAATCTCCCTCTTGTAATGGCTTTGTATACTACACAATAGAATAAATAATGTGAGGATCGTATGTTATGGGCAGATATGTAGTATTCTCCCTCTTGTCATAGCTTTAGATATTACAGAATGGATTAAATAATGTGAGGATCGTATGTCGTAGAGAGTAATTAATCAGGGCTGATATGTAGTAATCTCCCTCTTGTCATAGCTTTAGATATTACAGAATGGATTAAATAATGTCAGGATCGTATGTTGTAGAGAGTAATTACTTAGGGCTGATATGTAGTAATCTCCCTCTTGTCATAGCTTTAGATATTACAGAATGGATTAAATAATGTGAGGATCGTATGTTGTAGAGAGTAATTAATCAGGGCTGATATGTAGTATTCTCCCTCTTGTCATAGCTTTAGATATTACAGAATGGATTAAATAATGTGAGGATCGTATGTTGTAGAGAGTAATTAATCAGGGCTGATATGTAGTATTCTCCCTCTTGTCATAGCTTTAGATATTACAGAATGGATTAAATAATGTGAGGATCGTATGTTGTAGAGAGTAATTACTCAGGGCTGATATGTAGTAATCTCCCTCTTGTCATGGCTTTGGATACTACAGAATAGATTAAATAATGTCAGGATCGTATGTTGTGGAGAGTAATTACTCAGGGCTGATATGTAGTATTCTCCCTCTTGTCATTGCTTTGGATACTACAGAATAGATTAAATAATGTCAGGATCGTATGTTGTGGAGAGTAATTACTCAGGGCTGATATGTAGTATTCTCCCTCTTGTCATGGCTTTGGATACTACACATTAGATTAAATAATGTGAGTATCGTATGTTGTAGAGAGTAATTACTCAGGGCTGATATGTAGTACTCTCCCTCTTGTCATTGCTTTGGATACTAAAGAATAGATCAAATAATGTGAGGATTGTATGTTATGGGCTGATATGTAGTATTCTCCCTCTTGTCATAGCTTTAGATATTACAGAATGGATTAAATAATGTGAGGATCGTATGGTGTAGAGAGTAATTAATCAGGGCTGATATGTAGTATTCTCCCTCTTGTCATAGCTTTAGATATTACAGAATGGATTAAATAATGTGAGGATCGTATGTTGTAGAGAGTAATTACTCAGGGCTGATATGTAGTAATCTCCCTCTTGTCATGGCTTTGGATACTACAGAATAGATTAAATAATGTCAGGATCGTATTTTGTAAAGAGTAATTACTCAGGGCTGATATGTAGTATTCTCCCTCTTGTCATGGCTTTGGATACTACAGAATAGATTAAATAATGTGAGGATTGTATGTTTTGGAGAGTAATTACTCAGGGCTGATATGTAGTATTCTCCCTCTTGTCATGGCTTTGGATACTACACAATTGATTAATTAATGTGAGGATCGTATGTTGTAGAGAGTAATTAATCAGGGCTGATATGTAGTATTCTCCTACTTGTCATGGTTTTGGATACTACACAATAGATTAAATAATGTCAGGATCGTATGTTGTAGAGAGTAATTACTCAGGGCTGATATGTAGTAATCTCCTTTTGTAATGGCTTTGTATACTACACAATAGATTAAATAATGTGAGAATCGTATGTTATGTGCTGATATGTAGTATTCTCCCTCTTGTCATAGCTTTAGATATTACAGAATGGATTAAATAATGTGAGGATCGTATGTTGTAGAGAGTAATTAATCAGGGCTGATATGTAGTAATCTCCCTCTTGTAATGGCTTTGTATACTACACAATAGATTAAATAATGTGAGGATCGTATGTTATGGGCAGATATGTAGTATTCTCCCTCTTGTCATAGCTTTAGATATTACAGAATGGATTAAATAATGTGAGGATCGTATGTTGTAGAGAGTAATTAATCAGGGCTGATATGTAGTAATCTCCCTCTTGTCATAGCTTTAGATATTACAGAATGGATTAAATAATGTGAGGATCGTATGTTGTAGAGAGTAATTACTCAGGGCTGATATGTAGTATTCTCCCTCTTGTCATAGCTTTAGATATTACAGAATGGATTAAATAATGTGAGGATCGTATGTTGTAGAGAGTAATTACTCAGGGCTGATATGTAGTAATCTCCCTCTTGTCATAGCTTTAGATATTACAGAATGGATTAAATAATGTCAGGATCGTATGTTGTAGAGAGTAATTACTCAGGGCTGATATGTAGTATTCTCCCTCTTGTCATAGCTTTAGATATTACAGAATGGATTAAATAATGTGAGGATCGTATGTTGTAGAGAGTAATTACTCAGGGCTGATATGTAGTATTCTCCCTCTTGTCATGGCTTTGGATACTACAGAATAGATTAAATAATGTCAGGATCGTATGTTGTAGAGAGTAATTACTCAGGGCTGATATGTAGTATTCTCCCTCTTGTCATAGCTTTAGATATTACAGAATGGATTAAATAATGTGAGGATCGTATGTTGTAGAGAGTAATTACTCAGGGCTGATATGTAGTATTCTCCCTCTTGTCATAGCTTTAGATATTACAGAATGGATTAAATAATGTGAGGATCGTATGTTGTAGAGAGTAATTACTCAGGGCTGATATGTAGTATTCTCCCTCTTGTCATAGCTTTAGATATTACAGAATGGATTAAATAATGTCAGGACCGTATGTTGTAGAGAGTAATTACTCAGGGCTGATATGTAGTATTCTCCCTCTTGTCATAGCTTTAGATATTACAGAATGGATTAAATAATGTGAGGATCGTATGTTGTAGAGAGTAATTACTCAGGGCTGATATGTAGTATTCTCCCTCTTGTCATAGCTTTAGATATTACAGAATGGATTAAATAATGTGAGGATCGTATGTTGTAGAGAGTAATTAATCAGGGCTGATATGTAGTAATCTCCCTCTTGTCATAGCTTTAGATATTACAGAATGGATTAAATAATGTGAGGATCGTATGTTGTAGAGAGTAATTAATCAGGGCTGATATGTAGTAATCTCCCTCTTGTCATAGCTTTAGATATTACAGAATAGATTAAATAATGTGAGGATCGTATGTTGTAGAGAGTAATTAATCAGGGCTGATATGTAGTAATCTCCCTCTTGTCATAGCTTTAGATATTACAGAATGGATTAAATAATGTGAGGATCGTATGTTGTAGAGAGTAATTACTCAGGGCTGATATGTAGTATTCTCCCTCTTGTCATAGCTTTAGATATTACAGAATGGATTAAATAATGTCAGGACCGTATGTTGTAGAGAGTAATTACTCAGGGCTGATATGTAGTATTCTCCCTCTTGTCATAGCTTTAGATATTACAGAATGGATTAAATAATGTGAGGATCGTATGTTGTAGAGAGTAATTACTCAGGGCTGATATGTAGTATTCTCCCTCTTGTCATAGCTTTAGATATTACAGAATGGATTAAATAATGTCAGGATCGTATGTTGTAGAGAGTAATTACTCAGGGCTGATATGTAGTATTCTCCCTCTTGTCATAGCTTTAGATATTACAGAATGGATTAAATAATGTCAGGATCGTATGTTGTAGAGAGTAATTACTCAGGGCTGATATGTAGTATTCTCCCTCTTGTCATAGCTTTAGATATTACAGAATGGATTAAATAATGTGAGGATCGTATGTTGTAGAGAGTAATTACTCAGGGCTGATATGTAGTATTCTCCCTCTTGTCATAGCTTTAGATATTACAGAATGGATTAAATAATGTCAGGATCGTATGTTGTAGAGAGTAATTACTCAGGGCTGATATGTAGTATTCTCCCTCTTGTCATGGCTTTGGATACTACAGAATAGATTAAATAATGTCAGGACCGTATGTTGTAGAGAGTAATTAATCAGGGCTGATATGTAGTATTCTCCCTCTTGTCATGGCTTTGGATACTACACAATAGATAAATAATGTCAGGATCGTATGTTGTAGAGAGTAATTACTCAGGGCTGATATGTAGTAATCTCCCTCTTGTAATGGCTTTGTATACTACACAATAGATTAAATAATGTGAGGATCGTATGTTATGTGCTGATATGTAGTATTCTCCCTCTTGTCATAGCTTTAGATATTACAGAATGGATTAAATAATGTGAGGATCATATGTTGTAGAGAGTAATTAATCAGGGCTGATATTAAGTAATCTCCCTCTTGTAATGGCTTTGTATACTACAAAATAGATTAAATAATGTGAGGATCGTATGTTATGGGCTGATATGTAGTATTCTCCCTCTTGTCATAGCTTTAGATATTACAGAATGGATTAAATAATGTGAGGATCGTATGTTGTAGAGAGTAATTACTCAGGGCTGATATGTAGTATTCTCCCTCTTGTCATAGCTTTAGATATTACAGAATGGATTAAATAATGTGAGGATCGTATGTTGTAGAGAGTAATTAATCAGGGCTGATATGTAGTATTCTCCCTCTTGTCATAGCTTTAGATATTACAGAATGGATTAAATAATGTCAGGACCGTATGTTGTAGAGAGTAATTACTCAGGGCTGATATGTAGTATTCTCCCTCTTGTCATAGCTTTAGATATTACAGAATGGATTAAATAATGTCAGGACCGTATGTTGTAGAGAGTAATTACTCAGGGCTGATATGTAGTAATCTCCCTCTTGTCATAGCTTTAGATATTACAGAATGGATTAAATAATGTGAGGATCGTATGTTGTAGAGAGTAATTAATCAGAGCTGATATGTAGTATTCTCCCTCTTGTCATAGCTTTAGATATTACAGAATGGATTAAATAATGTCAGGACCGTATGTTGTAGAGAGTAATTACTCAGGGCTGATATGTAGTATTCTCCCTCTTGTCATAGCTTTAGATATTACAGAATGGATTAAATAATGTGAGGATCGTATGTTGTAGAGAGTAATTACTCAGGGCTGATATTAAGTAATCTCCCTCTTGTAATGGCTTTGTATACTACACAATAGATTAAATAATGTGAGGATCGTATGTTATGGGCTGATATGTAGTATTCTCCCTCTTGTCATAGCTTTAGATATTACAGAATGGATTAAATAATGTGAGGATCGTATGTTGTAGAGAGTAATTAATCAGGGCTGATATGTAGTAATCTCCCTCTTGTAATGGCTTTGTATACTACACAATAGATTAAATAATGTGAGGACCGTATGTTATGGGCTGATATGTAGTATTCTCCCTCTTGTCATAGCTTTAGATATTACAGAATGGATTAAATAATGTGAGGATCGTATGTCGTAGAGAGTAATTAATCAGGGCTGATATGTAGTAATCTCCCTCTTGTCATAGCTTTAGATATTACAGAATGGATTAAATAATGTCAGGACCGTATGTTGTAGAGAGTAATTACTCAGGGCTGATATGTAGTATTCTCCCTCTTGTCATGGCTTTGGATACTACACATTAGATTAAATAATGTGAGTATCGTATGTTGTAGAGAGTAATTAATTAGGGCTGATATGTAGTATTCTCCCAATTGTCATGGCTTTGGATACTACTACCGTCATGAACCTCCTAAATCTTAAACAATGCAACTCCATTACAAATGAGCGTGGTGTTCTTCTGGATTTGGTTTTTTCCTCGGAGGACTCGTGTGTCCAGAACGCCTCTGACCCCCTTCTTTCTAGTGAATGTCACCATCCTGCATTAGAAACAGATATTGTCGTCCGCCACAAAGAGGAACTGAACTTCAGCGCC
The DNA here is from genome assembly GCA_035578905.1 of Stictocephala bisonia. Taxonomy (NCBI): domain Eukaryota; kingdom Metazoa; phylum Arthropoda; class Insecta; order Hemiptera; family Membracidae; genus Stictocephala; species Stictocephala bisonia. The sequence goes on along the minus strand of JAQJVL010000548.1, from coordinate 2,671 downwards.
TATGCTCCTAATATAAAAAAGTGTGACGTTGACCTCGTGTTTGATAGGATGCAATGTATTAACTACCCTCTACTTGATGGTACAGCCCCTGTTGACCGCCATTTCTCTGAATTTTGCTCACTATTAAGCAGTACTATTAGAAGAGTGAGTCCTCCCATGTATATAGGAACTAGACGATTCCCCTTGTGGTTTTCTCCTGAGCTCAAATCGCTGATAATTGAGAAGAAAACACTGCACAGACGCTATAAGCAGACCCTAGATGATCAGACCTATCTGCAGTTCTGCGGCGTTCGTGCTACCTGCAAGAGACTAGCGAGGGAGTGCTACTCAACATACATTCAAACTGTTGACTCATCTATTCAAGATAATATTCGGGCCTTCTGGAATTACATCAGGTCTTCTAAGAAAATACCATCTCTCCCCCCGAGAATGCAACTTGACGACGAAACGGCTAACAACCCACAAGACATCTCAAATTTGTTCTCTAATTTCTTCTCCTCAGTCTTCAGGCCACCATCTCCTACTCCTCCAGTGTATGACATAGAAGCAACTACATCCATATCTTCGTGCAAATTTACCTGTGAGGAAGTGGAGGCTGAATTGAAATCCCTTGATACAAATAAGTCTGCAGGTCCTGATGACATTTCTCCGAGAGTTTTGAAGCATTGCTGCAATGTAATATCACCTCATATCACTATTTATTTCAATGCTCTCATGGCAGCTGGCATCTTTCCTGCTAATTTAAAGATTGGATACATTACACCTATCTTTAAGTCTGGATCACCTACTGATATTAAAAACTATCGCCCTATAGTAATTCTGTCTACCTTAGCAAAGGTCTTTGAATCACTCGTCCTAAGGAGGTTGGTATTTAATTTTAAGAGCGTCATCAAAATTGAACAGCATGGCTTCGTCAAAGGGCGTTCTACTATCTCTAACCTTTTGTCTTTTCAAAACCACATTCTCAAAGCCTTCTCGAATTCACTTCAGGTCGATGCCATCTACACTGACTTCTCGAAAGCCTTCGACCGAGTTAGCCATAATCACCTTATCACCAAGCTAAGTGCCAATGGTGTCAGCGGAGCTCTTTTGAGTTGGTTGGAGAGTTACCTTAGGGATCGATTCCTTCAGGTGCGAGTGGCGGGCTCCTTATCCCAGCCTTTTCCTGCTGTCTCTGGTGTGCCCCAGGGGTCCCTTCTTGGCCCTGTCTTGTTCTCCATTTTCATCAACGATCTGGTTCAACACGTGGGTTCTAATGTTCTACTCTTTGCCGATGATGCAAAAATATTCAAAGAGATTACAACTATGGAGGATTGTGTGTCTCTACAAACTAGTATTGGTTTGTTGACAGAATGGTGCCTCAAAAACGATATGCTTCTGAACATATGCAAATGCTCGGTTATAACTTTCTCTCGATCTAGTGATCCCATTCTTCATCACTATACACTCAACAACCAACCCCTTACACGTTGTGACAAGATCAAGGATCTGGGTGTCATACTCTCTTCCGACTTGAGTTCCCACGAGCATATAAACCACATCTCCACCAAGGCAAACTCAGCACTTTACTTCATTATGAGAGCCAGTCGTGACATGCTTTCTATCCGGGCTTTGATAACACTCTACATTCACCTTGTTAGACCCATTCTAGAATACTCTTCAACCGTCTGGAATCCATACCTGGTTGGGCATATTGAGAGGCTGGAGAGCATACAGAACCGCTTCATCCGCTTGTTAGGGCTGCGGCTCGGCTTTGAATACCGGGATGTTCCAATCACCGACCTTCTTCTCCAGTTTAAATTAAGACCTCTCCATACTAGACGGAAAGTTCTAGACTTGGTATTCCTGAAGAAGTTGGTCTGCTCCGCCATCGACGCACCTGAACTACTGGAAAAACTAGATTTCCGGACATCACGCCATCTCCGACACCCTCAGTTGTTTGTCAGGCGGCAGTACACCACACAATATATGTACCACAGTGCTCTACCTCGCCTACAACGACTGGCTAACAGCTTGCCTGAGCGTTTGGATCTTTTCGGCATGAGCGAAAACACCTGGAAGAGGGCTCTACTGGAGTGCCTCGCAGATTAGCTTGGTCATTTTATTTTTTTATTTTTATTAATCATTTTGTTGTTCTATTGTTAACACTTTGTTATTGTTTTTTTTTCTGTATAGTTATTTATTGTTGTTGTTTATCTATGCTTCTTGTTAAAATTACTCTCCTATCAATACTCACACATTGTTACCTTTCTATAATTAATTAGTCTTGTTTTTGGTTGTTACTTCATTTATAATTGTTGCATTAGTTATTTTTTACTGTTTATTATTTATATTGTTATTACTATCATTATATATTATTCATACTTTTTGTTATTATTGTTGGATATTAGCATGTTACATATTCAACTGTTACTATAGTTAGACAACTTTTAGACAATACTATAGTAGGACAATTTAGAGGATAATCTATAATTACTTTCATGAACTTTCTTATACTATTATGTTATTAGCTACTGTCATCTTTAAGAGCCCATATTATTTTTGTAATTTATTGTGAAATTGGTTGTTGACCGTTGGAATGAAATAAATAAATAAATGTATAAATAAAATAAATGAAGTTACTAAATCATTACGGCCGACTGCCGTCAGTTATTTAAACTGATTGCAAGGC